>BSBK01008237.1:0-5000 GCA_027943335.1 Chamaecyparis obtusa | reverse complement strand
GGTTGAAAATTTGGGTGACGAGCGCTTGCGCGGGTCAAGCCTGTAGAGCCGCTTCGTGGCGTTTCCGAAATGGAGTTATAATAGTCAATCAGGTCAACTGGTGATGACTTATGATCTCCGAAAGTCGGGTCACCTGAAATGGCGGAAAATAATTTTCCTTCAAAATTTCTGTTCGGGTTTCAATAGTTATTTTGAGCCGACTTTGATGTAATAAATTGAAAAATAAAATAATTCTAAGTTTGGTCGGCCCTTAGGGCTAAATTTCTGGAACCTTCTCGGGCGGTGGAAATTGCCTATATAAGGAAGGCTGTATTATTGTCTTAGGCAGTTCAGAATAGTTCTAGGTAGTAGATCTGGGTATTGATTCGAGGCTTTGTCCTAAAGAATATTGTAAGGGAATGCCCATGTGGCTTTGCATATTGTAATTCTGAAAGTTTGTAATTCCACATTTGTGGAGATAATAAGAAGCCAATTTTCTGTCCTTACATACTATTGTTGTTGCTTCTCTTTTTCTGTTATGTGTTTGTGGTATTAAGGGGAGCACCCTTCATCAAGTGTTATCAGAGCAGGGGGTTCTTGAGTGTGTAAACAGATCGCCGACTGTGAGGCAGTTTGCACCAGGACCGTGGTTAGGGTTTCAGCGCGCATCTCAAAAATACCTCCATGAAGAGAACGTGGCGGAAGACCTGGTGTTGTGACACCTGAGGTTAGAGAGTTGCAGAGACAAGTGCGAGCATTGCAAGAAGAGATTTGTAGAGGAATGAATCTTAATGTCAGAGACGAAAGTGAGGATGAAGCCGAAGAAGAATATCAAGAAGGAGAAGTTGAAATTGTGAACCAGGAGGAAGAAAGACTTTTTCGGGTGATTTCCAAGATTGGAAAAGACCTAAGATTGAGGTTCCTACATTTTTCTAGAAATCTTAACCCAGAGGAATTGATCGACTGGATCAATGAATGTGAGGAATATTTTGAGTATGAAGATGTTGAAGATCCTGATAGGGTCAAATTTGCGAAGGCCAGATTGAAAGGTCATGCGAAGATCTGGTGGCAAGAAATTCAATTGGAGCGAAATAGAAGAGGGAAAGATAAAATCACAAGATGGGATCGGATGGTGGATAAATTGAAGCGACAGTTCATTCCTGTTGATTATGAGATTGACCTACTGAAGAAAATGCAGGAGTTTGAAGCAAGCAGAAAGATCTGTTCAGAGTATACAGAGGAGTTCTATCGACTTCTCATCAGAACAGGCCATGCAGAAGCTGACAAAGAGAAAGTTGCCCGATATCTTAATGGGTTAAGGCCAAGCATTCAGGAGGAGCTGAATCTGGTTCGAATGAATAGTATTGAAGAGGCATACCAGTTTGCCCTAAAAGTAGAGGAAAAACTGAACAAGAAGTTTGAGAGTAGACAAAACGGAAGAGGTCGCGGTGGACGATCTGGTGGACGGTCATATGGTGGCCGAAATGAAGATCCGAAAAAGAAGGATGAGGCCAGTAGCAGTCAGAATCAGCGTGGAAATAATTCCAATCGCTTCCAGGATCAGAATAATAGAGATCAGAGAGGAAGAGGAAGAGGACAAGGATCTGGAAGAGGTGGCTTCCGTGGAACATGTTTTCACTGTGGAGAAGAAGGTCATAGGGCATTTGAATGTCCTCAGTGCCAAGGCAGAACAGACAGGAGAAATGAAGGTTAGGCCAGAGTTGCACATGTAGATGAAGATGCCAGATCATCAAATTCTGAAGATGCTGAAAGAGGAGAAACGTTGATTAACAGAAGAGTCCTGTTGAGTGGTGAGAATGAACCTGAGCAAAGGAGGAGTCTGTTTCACACTAGATGCAAGTGTGAGGGCAAATGCTATGATGTGATTATCGATAGTGGAAGCACTGACAATTTGGTGTCAGAAGAGATGGTGACAAAGTTGAAGCTCAAGAGACAGAAACACCCACATCCATATCGGATTGCCTGGGTGCAGGATGACCACAAGGTCATGGTCAGTGAACAGTGCCTGGTAAAGTTCAAAATCGGCAGGTACCAAGATGAGGTACTATGTGATATCATCTCTATGGATGCATGTCATATGTTGTTAGGTAGACCGTGGCAGTTTGACAGATGTGCTGTACATGATGGTCGTGCGAATACCTATTCCCTGACAAAGGATGGAGTGCGACATAAGCTAAAGCCATTGAAGGAGACCAAAGAAAAGGTATGTGGTAACGCAAGAATAACATTTGTTGATGGAAGAAAATTCTTAGATGGTATGAGGCATGAGCATGTGTGTTTTGCTTTAATTCCAAAATTTGGTAAAGAAGAAGTAGAGGATGTACCTGTAGAGGTTGTAGATTTGTTGAATGAGTTTCAGGATATTGTATCTGATAATGTACCTGATTGATTACCACCGGTAAGGAAGATCAGTCATCAGATGGATTTGATTCCAGGAGCTAGTTGCCAAACAAGGCAGCACATAGAATGACACCAGCAGAAAGTGAAGAGTTGAACAGACAAGTACACGAGTTATTGCAGAAGGGGTTGATTCGAGAGAGTCTGAGTCCCTGTGCTGTACCCGGCGGTATTAGCACCAAAGAAGAATGGTGAATGGAGGATGTGTACAGATTCTAGGGCAATAAACAAGATCACAATCAAGTACCAGGTTTTCATTTCCACGAATGGATGATATTATGGACTGTTTGAGTGGAGCTGTGTATTTTTCAAAGATAGATCTGAAGAGTGGATATCACCAGATTCGGATCAGAGAAGGAGATGAATGGAAGACTGCCTTCAAGACAAAGGAAGGACTGTATGAGTGGTTAGTCATGCCTTTTGGGCTAACCAGTGCACCGAGCACTTTCATGCGGCTCATGAATGAGGTTCTGAAAGAATTTTTGGGTAAGTTTGTCATTGTTTACCTAGATGATATTTTGATTTTTAGCAAGACATTAGAGGAACATATGATGCATATTCGTATGGTGTTTGAGAAGTTGAGAGAAGAGAAATTGTTGATTAATTTGAAGAAGTGCAGTTTTGTGAAGAAAGAGTTAGTGTATTTAGGATTTGTAGTTTTAGCAGAAGGTCTAAAAATGGACCCAAAGAAGGTACAGGCTATCCTGAATGGCCTACTCCGAGGAGTGCTACTGAGGTAAGATCTTTTCATGGTCTAGCTAGCTTTTACAGAAAGTTTATCAAAAATTTTAGCAGTATTTGTGGACCCCTTGACTGAAACAATGAGAGGGGATAGAAAAGAGTTTTAAGTGGACTAATGGGGCAGAAAAGAGTTTTCAATTGTTGAAACAAAAAGTTACAAAACAACCTGTTTTAGCACTTCCAGATTTTAATAAGGTGTTTCAAGTAGATTGTGATGCTAGTGGTACTACAATAGGAGCTGTTATGAGCCAAGAAGGTAAACCTGTTGCTTATTTCAGTGAGAAATTAAATGATGCCAAGAGAAAATATTCTGTTTATGATCAAGAATTTTATGCTATAGTTCAGGCATTGAAAAAGTGGAGGCACTATCTGCTTCCTAAGGAGTTTGTTTTGTATACTGATCATCAAGCTTTGCAATATTTGAATAGTCAAGGAAAATTGAATCAAAGGCATTTGAAATGGGTTGAGTTTTTGCAGAGTTATACATTTGTTTTGAAACACAGGAGTGGAAATTCTAATAGGGTTGCAGATGCTCTTAGCAGAAGGAAACTATTGCTGACAGAAATGCAGATTGAAGTGGTTGGGTTCAAGGAACTCAAGAATTTGTATCCAGAGGATCCTGATTTTGGTGAAGCTTGGAAAGCTTGCACAGAACCTGCTACTCTAGACAGGACGAAATGGTTGGATTTCATCATCCAGGATGATATGCTATTCAGAGGGAGTCAGTTGTGCATTCCCACAAAGTTCTATGAGGGAGAATCTCATCAAGGAGAAGCATAGTGGAGGATTGGCCGGACATTTTGGTTGTGATAAAACCCTTGCTTTGGTTGGTGAAAATTATTATTGGCCACAATTGCAGCACGATGTGAAGAAGTTTGTACAGAGTTGTAGAGTATGTCAGATGGCGAAAGGAGTGAAGTAGAATACAGGGTTGTATCAGCCATTACCCGTACCAGAGAAGCCTTGGGAGGATATCAGCATGGACTTTATTCTTGGTTTACCGAGGACACAGCGGGGACATGATTCAATTTTTGTGGTGGTTGAAAGATTTTCAAAGATGGCACATTTCATTCCCTGCAAGAAGACTAATGATGCTGTTCATGTAGCAGAATTGTTTTTCAGAGAAGTAGTGAGACTTCATGGTTTGCCAAAGACCATAGTTTCAGATCGAGACACTAAGTTTGTTGGATATTTTTGGCGTACATTGTGGAAGAAGTTGAAGACAGATTTGAAGTTTAGTTCATCACATCATCCACAGACTGATGGACAGACAGAGGTGGTGAATAGGAGTTTGGGAAATTTGCTGAGATGTTTGGTTGGAGATAAGCCAGCAGGATGGGATTTGATTTTACCACAGGCGGAATTTGCATACAATAATTCTGTCAACAGGAGCACTGGTAAATCACCATTCTAGATTGTATATGGAAGTAGTCCAAGAAATGCATCTGAATTGAGAAAGATAGATAAAGGAGAAATAAGTAGTGCTGAAGCTGAGGATTTTGCAGAACACTTGAAGAACATCCATGAGGAGGTGAGGAAGCATATTACCAAGATGAATGCACAGTATAAGGCTAAGGCGGATGAGAAAAGGAGGTATAAGGAATTTCAGGTTGGTGATGAAGTCATGGTTCATTTGCGGAAGGAGCGGTTTCCAGTTGGTACATATAACAAGCTGAAAATGAAGAAGTTTGGACCATGTAGGATACTGAAGAAACATGATTCAGGAAACGCATATGAGGTAGAATTACCTACTGAGCTAAATATTTCACCAGTGTTTAACATTTCAGATCTGACAGAGTATCATGAAGGAGGTGTTGAAGATGAGATCACAGCAGCACAGTGGAGTATTCCAGCAACTAGTT
>BSBK01008236.1:500000-534415 GCA_027943335.1 Chamaecyparis obtusa | reverse complement strand
AACAATGTCTAGCCATTTGCATTATCCTCCTTAGCCTCCTTATCTTGTTGTTGTGGGGAGATAGCCAAAGCCAATCTAGGGAAGCCTTTGGAAGAAGGCCAACCAGAAACAGTAGGTGAAGTTAGCCAACCCAAGTGTGGTGAAGTAGTACTTGCTGGTGGAGGCCAAGATGATGGAGATCCATGGCAATGTGGAGGAACAATAGAACTATGAGCGATATCCAGTGATGAGGTGAATGGCGGTGAGGAGGTTGTGAGCGAAAATTTTTCGGTGCCGCCAAGAAAAGCTCCGACCTCGACGACGACCATGAGAAATAGAACGACCACCGAAAATAGAAGCTTCTGGTGGAACTTTGGCCACCAGACAAGGAGCATTCCCCATTGCTACAATAATTCCTGCAAGTGGGCCACCTCAAGGGCGTCCTTATCAGCTTGAACCTGTATCTGTAACAACACATTATTGCATATGGAAGCTTTAGCAAAAATAAATACATGAGAATCTATCAATGCGTGTGAGAAAACTACTGCATTTATGTGTTTCCAAATAGAAAATAGAATTTCCAATCTGAAAGTGTGTCAAAGCTGCAGAAAGGGAAAAGGGAGTCTAGGGTTATCTCCTAGAAGAACCATATACCACGAAAACATATGGTCAAAAAGGAGGAAACAAATCATGAATCCAAACCCAATAGTTATGAACCTTAGAACAAAAATCAATACAAGTGAATGAAGGACACATACTGACCACAAAAAGGACAACGAGGATCTGGGATACCCAAATGATGGAGTTGAGGCCCTAATGGCAAGCCTTGGAAAAGAATACACCAAGCAAAGTGGGCTATTTTGGGTTATGTAATAGCATACCAGATTGTAATAAAATGCAACCCCTAGGTGGAATGTGAAGATTGCAAATGCCAACGCTAGTTGAGAAAGTTGACCATAGGCAAGTGATGTGAAAGCTAGTGATATCCTTTTCGATGTTTGTATCTCTAGAAAGTAGTCTATGGATGCCAATACCAATCCTTCCACTGGGGAGTAAGATTGGTGATACCAATTTTATGCAAAAGTTCAACTGGCAAAAGAGAGCAAGCAATTCAAAAGTGTCATGATCCTAATGGTAAGGCAAAATTGAGCCTGGACATCCTCCCAACTACGAAGAAGCATAGTAGACCTACAAAAAAGGTCCTTTGTACGAATGTCGCGCTTCTGAAAGCATAGAGCATGGATACCTAGAATTCATGCAAACGATAGGCCTTGCATTTGAATTAAAGGAGACCACCAAAGGTTGTGCTAGTTGAAAGACAACCTGTCTCAAAAGCTGCCTTCATTCCAATAGAGCCATGGTTTAGCTGCTTCCCATGCATGCCAAATGCTCTTTGCCACAAAGGAGCCCTGAAGTTGAACTGGTTCTCTCATGATCAAAATGGTCTGGAAGCCAATCTCTTTCCCTGTTGGGCAATGCAAAGGAAACCCAGAAGAGATGCAATGGCGCAGAAGAACCTTCCAAGCTTCATTTCTTGATACACAATGAACAACCCATTTGACACACAATGTCTGATCCTACTTGTGGGTGGAAATTAGGCCAAGACCATCAAATTGCTCAAGCAAGCAACAATATTCCCAAGCCACTCTATGAAAACCACGTTTCTCTGTGTCTGAAGCCCATAGAAAATCTCGCAGCAACCTCTCAAGCTTGCCATAAGTTGCTTTAGAGGGTGACCAACAAGAAGAAGAATAAACGTGGGTGGTTGCAAGGACTTTGGAACGTATTTGAAATTTTCCAGCCAAGGAAATAGGCTCAATCAACTAGGAAGATAATTTGGTTTCTATTTTGGAAAGCACAACATTCCAAAGTTCAATGGCAAATCCATGAAAAGCAAAAGGGATTCCAAGAAAATGAAAGACTTGGATTGACGGTAACAAAGAGTTTTATGCCATTGGATAGAGGAACTAGAAGATAAACAAAAGGTGTTGAGGCATTGCAAAGCATTATGGACATTCTGTTCATCCTTAATGAGAGTGAGGAAGGAGTCATCTGCAAAATGACCATTAACTAGTTGGGCATCAGAAGTAGGAAGAGAAATGCCTCGTACTCGACCTGCAGAGATGACAGAAGCAAGCAAATAACCAAAGCCCTCAGCAACAAGCACATATAGTGAAGGAGCCAAAGGGCAACCTTGACAAATAGACCTATGCAAGCCAAAGGTTGTGGACTAGAGACCATTAATTGTAATGCAAGCGTTGGCACCTGCAAAAAGCATTTGAACTAAAAGGACAAAACGCTAGCCAAAACCAAGGACTTTTAACGTAGCCAAAGTAAAAGGCCGCTCATTGCAATCGTAGGCTTTAGCAAAGTCAATTTTTTAGAAAATGACATTCTGATTAGATTGACAAGCCCATTCCATGCCCTCCCAAACAACAATGATATTATCTAATATGAATCTAGATTGGATAAAACGAATTTGCTAAGGACACACAATTTGAGGAAGGAGATGGCGAATTTTAAGAGCAAGAGCCTTGGCGATTATTTTGTAAGAAACATTAAGCAAAGTAACTGGACATCGGTTACATATATCCTCTGGATCACTGGACTTAGGCATGAATTTTATACTTCCTTAATGATGACGTTGATATATTTTCACAAAGATTTTTCCATATAAACATCTATTGCAATGGTTAGTTTTTGAGATAGGATACAAGTTGTTACATGTCTTCCTTTTTTATGATGCAGTGATACATAACATTCTCATAGGGCATTTCATTATTATATTCTTATTATGAGTGTTATTTTCACGGGTATAGTTATCACTTTTGCTTGCACAAAGTTTGCGATCATTTCACAAGTACCACTTACAATGGATTATTTATCCAACCACAATTACATGATACAACTCTAGCAATATCATTTACTATAATTGTCCACGGTTAGTTGTCTTTTATTCTTTCACAATGGTGTATGTTCGAGGTGATTGATTAAGCAAATCTACTCCAAATTTCTTGCTTAAGTGCCCTTTGATCACGAGCAACATTAGAGGCATTTTATCACCCTTAACATCTATGCTTACGCTGCCTACATGGTTACAGTTACATGCCTTCATCTTATGATGATTCAGGTTCTATAAATACAAATTTTTGTATATTATGATCCTGACATTTTATGCTAACCATGATCATATCTTATGTTTTGACATGTTTTATGACGATTATACTTAATCAATTTTTTATGCTTACAAATTATCATATCTAGTATCTATTGCTCTTACCATTGGTTGATGGCCCTAATCAAAGGCAAAATTCGAGAGTACTTTTGTTTCTTATCATTATGCATGGCTGTCACACAATATCTTTATATTCCTTCATATTGAAATTTAAAGGATCGCATCATATTAAAGATATCTTCTTCCATCTAAATTACTTGCATCCTTTGTATGCAACCAACAGGAGGGGGGCAAATATTATCACTGACGCTCTTTGATGACTATATTGCATTAGTCAGCCCATGGTTGCTTCAAGCAGTACCTATGGCTGCCCCTTGGCAATACTCTATTATTATTTTTTCTTCTTGTTAGAATGAAATCCAGCCTAAGAAAATAAATTTTGGTTAAAGGAATGGGTTACTGCCAAATAAGAACCCAAAAAACCCAAAAATATTTACAGAAGACCACATCTCGTGATTATAAAATATAAAATCAAATCAGTTCAAAAGTAATTTTTTATTGAAACCTTGACAACAAAAGAAAGCCAATAATAAGTTCGTATAGTGTTATCCAATCATAACTTTGGAGGAGGTAGCTTATGATTCCTCCAAATTTTTAACATCAAACCCTAACTAATAGTAACATATTTATAGAAGAGGATATTACTCAAAAAATCGACCTTGAGTGCATGACCCTAATGCTGAACTCTCAAATGACAGTTTTTGATGCATATAACACCTCATAAAGCAAATGATTCTAACATGGAAGAAGGAATTAATCATCCTCATGGAAGAGAAGTACAATAGAAATCTCAATATGTGAGAAACCAATACAGATGGTCATAATGATATCAGCTCATGAAAAGGATGCAATTTTCCACTATTACAAATTGGAAACTGACAATAGTGTTATTACAAATATCAAAAGTATTCTCTAATAGTGGTACAATAGAAAATTCAACTTATCATTATTAGATCTCAATTCCGTGCTAATTTATCGAATCGTTCACAGAAGAATGGCTTAACACCCCACTGAAACAGCCCCTAAGAATCAAATTTGATAGAATTTCTGGCGACATTTATTTTATTTTTAAAAGAATGAATAAATACATTATTCTAAGAAATTATATAGACCACCCTAAGAATTTTACCGCCACCCAATACAATAAACACAACACAATGAAAATTTCAGCGTCTAACACTGACAACTAATAACCACAAGAGTCATAGAAGCCACAGCCAAAAAGCCTTAACAAAATTCTGATCAGAGAACACGATCTTGAAGGTCTGCAAAGATGTTGGATGCTAATGAAGTCAACTTCTTGCCTGTTTCACCAGCTATGTTCTTTATGGTTGACATGTCTTGGGATGCCTGAAAGAAGCAGCAATCAAAATGGATAGTAAATGACATAACCAGTGACGATATATAAAAAAGTGAAGAAACTCACTTTATCTGCTTGAGGGCATATTCTTCTATTGATGCTAGATATTGCTTGCCTGGGCATCATAATTATCACTAAAGCTAGGAAGTTCTTGTTTTGCATAAATGATTATATCATAAATGGGTTTTGATTTGTTTCAACTGTTACATAGCTCGATTATTTTATTACAAAAGACTCAAAGCTATATCCATCATATACAATAATAGAAACACCAAATTAAGGAACCCTCCCACATATGGTTGAGATAACAGGAACGAAAACCTGAATGATATTCCAAAAGCATCCTAATATAATTACTACATTGCAAATATTGCAATTGTACTTGACCTCTAATGTGCACGGAATTTAGTTATCATAAAGAGATTCATAACTTTGCTAGGCAGCTTTCAGTGAAATCCATTACAGTATGAAACCAGCATATTTCTAAAGATTAAACATAGCACAGGTGGAATAAATGTATTTATTTAAACTATAAATGAATGAAAAAGCTTGCTGTCCTATAAGATGTGATTTCCTGTCCCTATCTGATCATATGATACAAATTTTTTTAACATATTTGAGTTTATACATTTTTATTCAGTGAACATGTAAATACAGTTTGTAAAACCCTTCTTGATCGTAATTCTGGAAAAAGTCCCTAAATGGGGTAAATTAATCTTGGCCTCTTTAATAAAACAGGTTGAGGATGCACAAGCCAAGGGTGATTTTTACATGTTTCTTACTTATAGAATGTTATATTTGTCACAGATCAGTTTAATTTGGTTCTGCCAGAGTGGACTCTGGCACTAAAGTGCCAGTTCATTGTGTTTTTTATCTGCTTCACCTTAGTAACTACAGTAGAAATGCATGTCTGATTTACAATGAAAGGTAGCTGACCACTTATGCTCGGGTTAAAGCAGCTACAATGCCTTATTTTTCAGTAGACTAGGCCAATGAAGTAAAGCTAACTGCATGGTGGGGGATATATGATCTATACACAGTTATCCAGGTCAAAAGGTGCCATGACGTCTCCAAGTTTACCCAGTATGTAACTTCTACATTAGCTAACATGGAGGCATGCAAACAATTTGCTAAGGGAGAATCAGAAAAGCTCATGGCTCAAAGGCAAGCAATGTTCCAAGGAATATCAGAGAGCACATTCTTCCCTTAAGTTTCTTGGTTTGTTATCAGCTTATGCAATGATTAGGGAATATTTGTATTTGTTAGATGTTTTCTGATGTTGAAATCTGCAGAGACATTTGGCTGGATTTATTGATTTTATGAAAAAAAAAAGTCTGGAGCATGTACCTTGGGAGGGCAATACTGAATTTTATTTATTTGCAATAAATGAGGAAGTAACTAATTGACTTCATCAAAAGCAAGGTGGCATTTGGTACCACAGTTGATTGCCAATACACTCAGAGTGATCATAATTACAATTGGATATCAATAGTACACCAAATCCTACTACATACCCTCGTACTGTCATTGTGGCACTACTGAAATCCATGACGCCTCCATTAACTTGAGTTACTTTCCACTAATAAGTCTTCAATTGAAATGAGTGAGCCAGTTGCAGAACCCATGATGCAAGGATGCGTGGCTTCTTCCTTGAAGGAGAATTTTTTTCAAAACCTTTCCCATGTTATTGGCCTAGACTGCAATGTGGAGGAAGAAAAAAAACTTCAGCAGAAGAACAGCACAAGGTTTCAGTGCCTGCATTTCAGAGGAAGAAATGGCATCTTCAAAGGTCTCTACTCCTGTCTTGGCATCACCATTGCTTGCCCATCTTGTATCTCCAATTTTTCAAGCTGCATGCAACCACCTAGCTAACTCACGCTACTAATTATCATGTCTCCTATTGTTTCATCTTTTACATTACTTTGAAGCCAGACTCCTACTATTCCTGGCACACCCATAGGATTCTCTTTGGTCCCTTGGTTGGAAGCTATAAATAAAAAGTCTGATCTCCCCTCAAAAATAAAGCTATGTCTGTGAATGTATGATCTACTGATAAAATTGAAATATGCTTAGGGAACCAGGATATAGAAGAGGGTTTTAGCCAAGAGATCTTGTAAAGATGGATAATTGATGCTCTATCAAAAGGAGGATGGCTTGATCAACTTTTCTACAAGAGCACAGGGTCACAATGCTGTTGCTAGATAAAATTACAAGCAATCTCACTGGTCTGGTCTATTCACTTTGCTTTCTCAGTTGCTGTAACAATAATTACATAATCTTGGGAGTAGTAGGAAACTCTTTCACATTTTATGTTCCCTAGCTGCACTAGAAGCTGTAGTCATCTAGATAAGATAAGAGAAGATTGACTGAACACTCATTTTCATATTGTTAAATATGTGCTTGTCTATCATTTTGTGTATGAAATGAATAGATGAATGGTTGAGCCTTTCATTAAATATTTTTCCTGGTTGTCCAAGTCATGCATCAATCTTTTCTTGCATTGCATTCTCGAGCTTAAAATTGGTATCAGAGCAGGATGAAGAATTTTGGCAGAAAGAGAAGAACAGGTTATTTTCTCATTTTCGTTATTAATCCATCCCTCTCTAAATTCTTGTCTATTATTTGCCATCCCTGTTTATTTACCATAGCATGTTATTCTTCCTCCATTTTTGCAATAAATACTCCATTAATTTCAGATTTCCAATAAATATCAGGTCCTTTCCTAAGTGCTTATTTTGAATTCAAGCATAAACGAGACTAAGGGTTTGAATCAAAGGCAAAGCTTAGTTTAGATACGCTAACATTGCTTGCAATACAGTCTGCTAATCATATCCAAGCACAAAACCCACATCCATTTCCCTAAAGATCACATCCAAAAGGCTTTGTTGAAGGCGCTTTTGCTGTTAGAAGGAATTATTCAAGGCGTTTTTGCTGTTAAAGACACCATTGAAGACGTTTTTGCTGTTAAATGCATTTATATTGTTAGATGTTTTTGCTGGTATCAGGTGTTTGTAGCTGATATAAGGCATTTTACTATTATTACAACCTGCTGGAAAGCAAGAGTAGACAGCCACAACCTGTTGGAAGCAAGAAAGGCCATCCATGACCTGATAGAAGCAAAATGAGTATACTATGTTGAGTTATTTTGTAACTCTGCCTTATTTTTCAAAAGTTGCAATTTTGTTTTCCTTTTGTTCGAGGATAATACATCTCAGATTATGGTCATAGGGTTTGGACAATGTTTGTTTTATCCCTTTTGTTTCCAGAAGGTCTAATGTTCAGAATTTGCCCCCTTCCATTTTGTTGAAATCTGAAAATATTGAATTAATTGTCTGAAAACAGGAAAATGTATACCTCTATGTTTTCTGCCTGTTTTTAGCCTTGTGTTGGGTTACTCTCCTTTGTAATGGAGAATGTGAGAGTTCATTATTTCCATCATAGGACAGTTGCATATGTATTTTTTCTTTCATGTAGAGAGTAGTTGTAGCCATATGTTCCATGGAAGCTCCGAATGTGAGGGAGGGCTTCATGGGTGCCAAAAGGGCATGTTTTCTATCTGTTTTGGCCTTATGTTGGGTTACTCTCCTTTGTAATGGAAAATGTGAGAGTTCATCATTTATGGAGTTGGGGGTACGAGTCCTCTCTGTTTTTTCTAGTTGAATATTGTAGTCCTTCCTCTTTACACAGCTGTGAGTTTGCCACAAGTCATGTTCCCTTCAAGACGATCTACAATGTGGTCTAACCGTCTAAGACATGTTAAGGCATTGTAAAACATGTACAACCGTGGATGAT
The DNA here is from genome assembly GCA_027943335.1 of Chamaecyparis obtusa. Lineage (NCBI taxonomy): Eukaryota > Viridiplantae > Streptophyta > Pinopsida > Cupressales > Cupressaceae > Chamaecyparis > Chamaecyparis obtusa. The sequence continues at coordinate 526,049 of BSBK01008236.1, read as the reverse complement.
GAGCCTTGCCTGCTCTTCCTCAAATTTTCTGCATTGCCGAGGGCTACTCCAATGTTGTGTGGCATGTTTTTTGTGTGGCATGCAATTTTTTATAACGTGCATGTTTGTCAAAGTTTTTTATTTTAACACCTTAATTACGCATACCATGGAGATTGTCATCCATCATTGGCGTTATTGGTGCAGGATTGAGGTAGTTTGTGCACTACACATTCAAATTTGTTTGTTGATGACTAGAGTGTGGCATAATTGTCCCAGTTTATATTTCCAAAGCCCCTTGTTGAATTAGAGTGCATACTTGAGCAGTTCCACCAAATAACCCCATGTCAAAAATATCCCAAACCTTCAGAGGATTAATATTCCTCTTTCAAGCGCGGGGTGCCTTTCAATTTCACTCAAACTAATGGCATGCTGAAAGCGATCTTAACAAAGGATATAAATCCTTCATCTATGATCATCTTTCTATCGTGGTAATGATACTTATACGTATCTACGTGCAATGCAATATGGTACTGCGGATGTGTTTTGGTATTCTCTACAGGTGTTTTCAATGATATTGAAAATACACCATATTGGACTTATTTGATGGTATATAAATGACTCTTATTGAATAACCTAGTAGCTTTATATTCTATTATGTTTAATTCTTATATATTATTATAACTTCCTTGTAGATTGCTTTTGAAAAACAATTTGACGTGTACTGAATATATGTATATAAACAGGTCTTCTTGTCTGGACTAGCTGATGTTCCAAGTGTTCTCATAAACTCTGAGATAAAATAAGTCAACCAGAGAGAGGTTACAACCTCAAAATTGATCTCCTTAAAACTAGTACAAAGAGGATTATTTTGCAAGGCATGGAAGAATAATATAACAGAAAAAAGGAATTGTTTCAAAATTTAAACACTTGAGACTCGATCTGCCATTACAGACTTGGATATTTGAAATGAAACTCTTCTGAGAATTCTGCCAAAAGCAATTATTTTCTCTGTCAAACAGAATTTGCAGCAAAAGAACCAAAATCAGACAAAAAATACAGAAAATTAGATTACTGTTAGAAGCCATGGGAAGGTTTCATAAAAGATTGGAAAAGGAAGTGTGCACAACTTGGGCATTCATATGAGGATCCTGCCTAATGAAACAAGTGATAAATACAGAAATTTGAAAATTTGGTCAATGGGACAGTGAAATGAAGTATAAATGACAGTTTTTTGGCTCCCCATAGATCCTTACAGTTGGAGATTGAGAACAGAAATCCTATCATACATATATGCATTGTTGCAGGAGACACTTAGAAAAAGGAATAAGAAAAATCATAAGTGCATCACGGTGGCCATATATGTGGAGTTGAGAGGAGATTTTGCAGTAAAGCCTAAAGATTTATTTTTTCAGAACCAGGTATGATAGACAGGAGACCATTCAGAACCCACGGCACCTGTTTTGCTTTGCTCATTTCCTCTAATCTTGTGATAAAATGTTGAATATTTTTGTATATCTATTTTTTAATTTAAAGAATAGAACTTTATCCGTTTTGACAACCTTAAGATGGGTGATGTCAGGATTTTTTATTTTCCTTTGCCAACTCCAGCACCTTGCACTAGAACACGTTTCTCACTACAGGGTCTACAGTGGGATGCATCAATAAGTTAATAACTGATCTTTGGTTTTTACATAAAGATCAGTTGATGAGACAATCACATGGTCTAAAAGGCATAGCTACATGAACTATTGTAATTTATTAAATGCTTCTGTATATTCTTATATATTGTATACATCCCTGCATATGTTTTGCTTCAACGGCAAGACTCCTATATCTTATGTAATTTATTTAAACATAACAGAGATAAGCTTGCAGCATGTACAGTTTCTGCAATCTCATGTCCTCCCTGTTCATTGTTGCAATTGTGTTGAAATCAGCGTCTTACTGATTGTTGTTATGATATGTTCTCTACTGGACTTGGAGGCACTTTCTGCCATTTGATCTGGTCTCCTCTTGGCTTATGTGAATGTGGATGTAGATCCTAATGTAGGAATGATAAACAGAAAACCTGTAATATAAAATAGATTTTTTAGGGTGTCACCAAACACTTTTGGAAAGGAATGAGAAGGAAATATCTACAATATAAGCAGAGGAAACAATGGGGCAGCCCAGCTTTGAATCCCACTTTTATGCTGCTTCCTAAAGAGTTGATACATACTAGAAGAGTGAAGAGAGACATTTCATGTAAAGGGCAGGTTCGGAGGATCTTGAACTCGATAAATTCTGAAAAATGGTAAAACACCTAGACATGTGAAAAATGTTAATTTTTTATTCTTCACGAGTAAATGTCTTGAAAGAAGACTGCAATCTTCTTGTAATGTGAATCAGTAAGACATGAAAAAGCACATAATTCTAATCACTGTTTTGATCACGGGGGAATAGGTAATCTTAGAATGGAGAATCGCCTCAAGCCACTGTTCTAGATAAACAATCCACAGTATATCAAATCTTCTCCAATTGGACTGAATAAGTTATACTCTTTCACTTCAGGAAAGAGAATCTGTCGAGAATATTTATATGATATTGTCATTGGAAAAATAATAAATTGCAAATCAGCAAACTTCTTGGCCCAGAAGGAACTCCCAGAATTAGAAAAAAATGAAATATTTTTTCAAAAGTGAACTAGTCACACTGAAACAGATCTAATAATGTGAAGGGCGTGGTAAATTTTGTTTTTTCAAATTTAGGAAAAGACCTGTGGCAGCAGGCACAAGGAATTCAATTTCTTTCTCAGGTTAGCAACCAAATCATAATTTGTCAATATTTGAAAACATCTGAACTCCATGTATAGAATTGCAAAGACATTAATCATTTGATCCAAAGACCATTCAAAATCGTAGAATGCATTGGAAAACACATTAAAAAATGTAGGTTGTTAATTGATAGCACAATGTGTAATATATGATAACAATCAGTGAAAATCAGCTTTACATCAGATGAAGCGGAGACAATAAAATTCCAAATCTGACTCTTTGCATCAATAAAACTCCCACAAAAATTTCATTTCCCAATTATTAAACTGATGGTGAAACTGATCAATAAATATAACCTCTTAAGCAGAATCCGACAATAAAGTAAGGTCTTGAACTTTGCAGCAAATAGTTCAATTATGTAACATCTTTTCCCTATTTAGAAGCTGGTCATGACACCAATGGCTTTTAGTATGGATTCAATTGGGGTACCACAAGAACCATTTATTTTAATTTTTCTATACAATTTCCATAGCAGGTTTAAAATATATATAGTAACACATTTTTTCCATGGAAACTTTTAGTATGGTTTCAAATGAAATACTAAAGGGACCACATATTACAAAATTTTATATACAGTCTCCATAGAATGTTTAAAATAGTGTCATTCTTTCCATAGATGCTTCAAAAAAAAACAATAAGTATAAAGCTTATATTGTTTATATTATAAAATCTTTCTGCAGACATTAGCAAAAAATCCATCCAGGAAGAAAACATTTTTTAGAAGGATAAAATTATTACCTGGAATGATATCCTTGTGATGAGCTCACTTGCTGTCAGATCCAGTGGAGAATCATCTTCATCGTGCCCAAAAAACTGATCACTTGATATGCCAGTTGAGCCCTACAAACACAAATATGGCTGGTTAGCCTAGAGGTATATCTCCCAAAGAAATATAGTTACTTGAAAAAATTTAAATTCACAACTTAGATCATTAGAATTGGTTTCTACTGAGTTGAAAATATGTCAATTAGCAAATGCCAAAAGGAAAAACGAGGCCTAGAGCGTTTCACAAAAAACTGCCAGGATTATTTTAGACTTGAAGCTCAAAAAAAGTGAAGCAACTAAGGATAGTCATTAGGCTCTGCACATCTCCATGCTTGCTTATGATTTCAAAACTGCAACTATACCATTGGGATTAAAAACAATACTCTAATGAAATCAGCAACTTTTCTCAAATACCAACAAGAACAAAGAAAAACTAGAAAAAACTTACGGAAAACTTCTGCAAGCGAACTTTTGATTCTGGATCACCTGCTTTGTTCTGGTCACCAAAGAATTGTGAAGACGATATTGACTTTGCATTCGCAAATTTCTGTCTTGCTTCATTGCTCTCCTCAATCTGCCAAAAAAACATAAAGGCTTACAAGCACATTAAAATATGTGTAATGGACATAGTACAAAAGGTTTGAATTTAGTAATTTACTTTCTATTGGAAAACAATGAACATATTATAATTTACTGGAGATGAAATATTAAGGAAGCCTTTTATATTTAAATAGCTAAAAAACAGAATCTTAAATCACTTTCTTTTATCTGTCTACTTATTCAATCCAATGTCAATTGTACAAATCCCAATCAGTTTTATTGCAACTGACAAAAATTTACATAAAGAGCAATAGTTGACCTCTACTTGTCTGTCCCTAGCCTCCTTTTGCAAATCACTTTTCATAATAATAGTTTTATCCTCAAAGCTTTCCATTGCTGATTCACCGATCCTAGTCAATAATGACACAATATATGAAGACAAAATTTCATAATATGATTAAATGATGATTTTTTGTGAACTTGTAAATATCTTTTCATGGTAAGCATGTGCACCCACATCACACATGTCATGTAATCAAGTTGATCCATCTATTATTTGGTCATCAATGTTTTCTCTCCTAATAGAATAGCAACTAAGTTTCTACAATAGTGTTTTGAGTCTTTGACCAAGGACTCTTTCTAACTGGTGGCCCTCTCCTCTGTTCAGATAGAAAATGAAAGAAAATGACCAAGAAAAATTTCCCTTGTTCCAAGAATAATTTACTGCTTACTCTGATTACTATAAATGTGGGCAATCTGAAAACAGGCAACACTGCACAAAATTGACAAGATACATGTATATATGTGATTAGAAGTTACACACACTTTCTCAAGCCTCTCCCAGATCCCCAAGGCACCATTTTAGGAATCACCAATAAGGACGAAAGCTTAAATGGAGAAGTTATATCTTTGCTCTCCAATTAAAATTTGGAAAATCTGTATGATTGTATCGTGTGGTTCACTGATGCCACCTTATTCTTATTTCAAGCCCCATATGCATGAATCAAAGTGCCTGGTACCTGAATGGGGACAAGATATAACAGTCCGAGTTTCAAGATAATATAACTACATTTCCTCCAAGAATATAACTGTTTACATCATATATGGGGGCATAGATTACTCTGAAAAATTCTGTTAAAAAACAGACAAATCACAGTTCTTCTCAGGTTAAAAGTTCTAAAGGTTGCATAATGAAAGAATAAGATAATTACTTTCAAGAGTTCCTTAGAAGACGAACAGTTAAATTCATGGCTCTTTTCAGGTTAGAAATTCTTATTATAACAAATTAAAATTTAAATGATAGAGTTAATAATAAACCTTCTTATTTGATATCAGATACCTGAAAACTAGGTATATTAAATTTGTTTACCTGCACTTTAGATCGGCTTGCATTTGTTTTCTTTTGATTCCCTGCATTCATTCCAAATTCAGCGAAGAAATTTGTAGATACAGGTGGAGGGACGTGACCAGAAAATTGGCTTCCTCCACCATTTGACTCTTTTTCTGTGTTATTCTCCATGTAGCTGAACCGAGAAGGCCGAGATGCACTAGGTGCTGCAGTGGTAGTAGTTGACGGAATGGGGGTAGATGTGGGTTCCTCTGGCTTTTGATCGTAGAGGTTCTCATTTGGCTGTTATGGATATCAAGTCAGTAGACAAGATAATTATCATCAAACCGGAAAAAGGTATAGGAATGATTATCAGCCACTATCATGAGATATAAACAAGATTATTTATATCTTTCTGAATAAAAATATAAACATAATAATTTATATCTTTCTGAATAAAGATATAAACATGCTAATTTTTATTTTTCTGAATAAAGATATAAACATAATAATATATATCTTTTTAAAGAGAAAAACATATAAATATAATGAAATTGTTACAGTTATCGAGTAACCTAGCTTCAATGCCCTTTAAATTAATACAGGTACCTTTGTTGTAAGCTTTTTGACACCAAGTCCACCAGTCTTATTTCCTACAGTTCTCCTTGCTCCCAATGGTTTCTTGACTGTGTTTGTCATAGCTGGATGTGAGGGGCATACTTCGGGCTTTGAAGGGGTCACTTCAGGTGGAGCAAATTGTTGGTCAAAGAAAAAATCAGTTGTCGAGGTAGATATCTTTTCCCCAGAGAATCCGTTAGCCTCATGGTTTGCTTGTGAAGCATTGGGCAATGAAGAAGATGAGTGGTTCGTTCCATTTGATAAACTTTTAGCAACTTCCTTTGCTAGAAGCTGTCTATAAAGTTCAGCTGCTCTTGACGTATATTTTGCTTCTATTTTACCTCCATCAGTCCAACCATGCTGCTTAAAGAATGTATGTCCTCGACCATTACCTCCAAAGCTCATTATCTTCAACTGTTCAGGAGTCCATGAATCCAGATTTGTAGATCTGGTGAGCATAATACAAAATATTAGAATTTTAGACAAAATATTGCTTTTATTAAAGAAAAACTGCTTAAAGTGCAAAATTGAAAAGTGGCGTGCTTTGCTCCTAATCTGTGCATTTGGTAATTGAACCCCAGTTTTATATCATCCACAAAAATTATGGGTTACAGCATGCAGTAAGCATTGACATTTTGTTGTATCGGAACCCAGAACTCCAGTTAATGAGAAAAATGATGTCCTTTCAAATTATCAATTATAGTAATACTATCAGGCTGACAATTCACTGGGATTCACAATGAGACCTCTTTACCTGATATTTCAGCAAGTTTTCATTTCAAAACATTGCGATCATTATGAAAAAGCCCAAGTAAACAAAAATTTGTGATTTGATGATAATGCAGTATAAGCCTAATTTCACCGAGATGTCCAAATTAAACCGCATTATCTACTATTTCACTAAGAATTACTCCTATTAAGGTAGGAATATTATAAAAATCCCAGTTAATTGAAAATGTGTGAGTTAGATCATATTTTGGTAACACTGTACCCAAGTTCTTTCAGTAATATCTATAAATCAGATGGCCTTGATTATCATTTCACTAAGATTTACTGACGCTAAGATTTTGATATATATTCCCAATTTATAAGAAAACTTGTGATATATATGACATTTTTGGAAACAATGTAACAGAAATGTTTCAATGAGATATACAGATCAAGCCACCTCTTCTGAAATTTTGCTAAGATTTACATTCACAAAAATGGGGATATTGCCAAAATCTGAATTAATTGGAAAATTTGTGACTAATCCGACAATGTAGGAACACCGTCTCAGACCACTTTCACGAAGATTTATAGAACAGGCAATTTACTCTCGCATTTCACTGGGATTGGAATATTAAAAGAAATTTCAATTAGTTGGACAATTCGCATTCGCAAAACTTTATCACATGATATCACCAAGAGTAAGATTTACAAATCTGACAGCTTGAATTTGCACTACGATTTGCTTTCACAAAAGCTGGAATATTCATCAAAAACCCCAATCATGACTTATCTGATAATGTGGTAACGATGGATGAGACCACTTCAACTAAGATTCACAAATCTGGCCACTTTTACTATTGCACTAATGTTTACTTTCACAAATATAGGATAATTACCGAGATCCCAATTGTGACTAATCTGGTAATGTGGTAATACGACACCGTCGCAGACCACCTTTCACGAATATTTACAAAACAGGCAAATTTTATCTCGACGCAGGAGACAAATTTCCCTGAGATCTATATGATATGGCATTTCAATTGACGTTACACAAAGCTTTGGATATTTACGAAAATCCCATTAATGACTACTCTGGCCATCGCATCTGACTTCTTTTACTAAGATTTTTCCTACGAAATCAATTAGTTCTAAAAAAAGAAAAGCCATATGCAATTCAGCATCCAAAATACATAATGATTTGTTGCACCTGACAAAGCTGATATGGACTCCAAGGCTCCTGTGGACGGCAGAACAGTCGAGGCATATGAAAATCCCATATGTGACGGATGCCCATGTAGGATTTCGTGTGTTACAGTCAAAGCACATCTGTACACGTAGATGTCACAGATCAGATCAGATCTATACAAATCACATTACATCTCAATGGATCTGACTTCAAACCGTCCAATTCAGACACCCATTTGGGTCCAAGAGGTTTAAAAGAAAATAATTTCCGTGAATTGCAGCTAATAAGTTATACCCGTGCATTTGATTAGATCGTACCTTGTTCTCGGACTTTGCCTTGAGCTTCCGGAAGACAGCATTTTTGTCACTGAAATCTTCAATGCTAGCCATCGATGAAGAATGGTGGTTGCAGCTCTTCCTCTGTATCTCGGCCCTTGTTGTAAGGGACCACAAACACCGTTAAAGTGCTATGTCCTCCTCAGTTACCAGCGTTCTGTTCTGGCGAAATGCATTGTTTTAATGTAGCTGTTCAGCACGTTGTCGCGTTGCTTTCACTGTTGTTCGTGCATCGCTTTTGGCGGAATTAACTCTTCATGATGTTTTAAAAATTTATTCATACCACGCCAAAAGTATGCTGAAGTGTTGGGTGTATTTGTTGATGTGATGGTGTGTTTATTTTATTTAGATTGGTGGGTCTTTAGGATGTGGTTATTCTCTATATAAAACAACATTATTTTACATGATGTTACAGCAATTCAATTTTTATTTTCGTATGATTTTTACTGGTTTGATCTTTATAAGGCACTTCTATAATGTTATAAAATGTTAAAAATAATGAAAATATCTATTTGTATTTTTAGAATCATGTCATTTGTGTGGAGAATAGACAGAGACTCTTGTGGATGTTATTAAAGTTCTTTCATTCATACATAAATTTATTTGTTTATTTATGTATTGTCAGTACTTGCATTACAGGAAAAGATGCGATGACTATATCGGTATAATTTTTTAATTTGTATTGTAGAAGATTGTGTCATTTAGATGCCTACAACAACATCTTGTTGTTTGGATTGTAAGTAACAATTTTCTTTGCTTCTATCAAATGACCCTCCAATGAGGGTTTTGCTTGTTCATTTTTGTTGCCGAGAAAGACTTAAAACATCCATATGACAACCTAAGGTATTCAAATACCCATTCAAGCCATCATTGGTGAACTAGGCCGCATTGGTTTTTTTTCTCTTTTTGATCACGTTCCTTATGAGTTAGTCAAACTCTTCAAGGGCACACATTTACTTGGGATGTTTTTAATAGGTTCATGATGAAGGGTACTCCCCTTATTTAGCCAAACATACAACATGAAAGAGAAATAAACAAAAAATTGCAAGAACAAATTAATGGCAACCACAACAACACTTGCTTTCTATTATCTTAAATGAATGGCATCACAATATTCAGAAAAAGAACATGCTATAGCCACATGGGCATTTTCATTACAATAATCTGCAAGACAGAGCCACAATCTACACTTCTGAAACTAAATCCTAAAATACCCCTTTTGTCCTATTAAGTAGCACAATTAGCCGCCTTAGAATATTCTGGAAAGTGAAATTTCATATTTTGGCACCCAATGATTCAATTTCCCACTTTCAGTGATTTTTCCCTATTTTCATTTTTTGCATTGAAACTGACATCCTGAAGGCACAACTTTTGAAAACCATAACTTGTGAATTGTTGAGTTGATTGGCTATTATAACCCCATTTTGGAAATGACATGAAGCGCTCTATGCCCTAGGCTTGTAAGCGCTTTATTTTATTTAGATTGTTGGGTATTTAGGATGTGGTTATTCTCTATATAAAACAACATTATTTTACATGATGTTACAGCAATTCAATTTTTATTTTCATATGATTTTTATTGATTTGATCTTTATAAGGCACCTCTACAATATTGTAAATGCAAAACATAATGAAAATATCTATTTGCATTTTTACAGTCATGTCATTTGTGTGGAGAATAGACATAGACTCTTGTGGATGTCATTAAAGTTCTTTCATTCATACATAAATTTATTTGTTTATTTATTTATTGTCATTTTTTGCATTACAAAAAAGATGCGATGACTATATTGATATAATTTTAAATTTATATTGTAGAAGATTACATTATTTAGATGACTACAACAACATTTTGTTGTTTGGATTGTAAGTGACAATTTCATTTGCTTCTATCAAATGACCCTCCAATGAGGTTTTTGCTTGTTCATTTTTTTATGCAGAGAAAGACTTAAAACATCCATACGACAACCTAAGGTATATTCAAATACCCATTCAAGCCATCATTGGTGAACTAAGTCTCACTAATTTTTTTTCACTTTTTGATCACTTTCCTTATGAGTCACTCAAACTCTTCAAGGACACACATTTACTTGGGATGTTTTCAATAGGTTCATGATGAAGGGTACTCCCCTTATTTAGCCAAACATACAACACAAAAGAGAAATAAATAAAAAATTACAAGAACAAATTAATGACAATAACAACAACACTTGCTTTCTATTATCCTAAATGAAACGACATTACAATATTCAGAAAAACAACATGCTACAGCCACATGGGCATTTTCATTACAATAATCTACAAGACAGAGCCACAATCTATACTTCTGGAATTGAATCCTAAAATCCTTTTGTCCTATTAAGTAGCACAATTAGCCGCCTTAAAATATTCTGGAAAGAAAAATTTCCTATTTTGGCGCCCAATGGTTCAATTTCTCGTTTTAAGTAAATTTTCCCTATTTTCCTTTTTTGCACTCAAAATGACATCCTGAAGGCACAACTTTCGAAAACCATAACTTGTGAACCATTGAGTCAATTGGCTATTATAACCCCATTTTGGAAATGGCATGAAGCGCTCTATGCCCTGGGCTTGTAAAGCCCCAGTCGATCAAAGTTTGACCCCTTTTCAGAGCCTCTAAAGCCTTCAAAACTAAGTTCAAAGTTTTTGTACTACCCTGCCAAAATAAAAAATGCAATAACTTCAAAACCATACTTGATCTTGCTATGAAACTTTACCAGCTTGCTAATATATAAAAAAAAAAAAGAACCTTTAGGGAAGCAAATGGAACAATTTGTGCTCAAATGAACAACCTACTAAAAAAATAGTAACCCTGCCCAAAGATAGCCCTTATTGAAAACTAGACAATATTAACACCCTGGATGCTCCTACATCAGTTCAATACACATCTTATATACCTCTTGAGTACTGAGACAAGTTCCCTTCACAACTCTAGACATGAAGAAAGGATTTAACTATGACAAACATATTGGATCTGCACTTCTTAGGAACAAAAAAATTAATACAACATTACAAATGATCCCTAGACATTTTAAATAGGCTTACAAGGCCTTCATAATCTCATAGAACAACATAGTCCATGAACATTCAATCACTTTTAGATTATACTTATCTAAACCCTTGATTGACATCCTTAACCTTGTAAAACTTTGTCTCAGAAGGAACAATCATGTATTGCACATGCAAACCATAACTTTGAGCCCTATAACTTTGGAATATTGTAAAGCATGTAAAAATAGATTTTCTCACAAAAAATTAGGATTCTTCACTGTACCAAATAGGAGATTAATTTTTTTTATTAAAACTAAAAACCCTAAATTCTAAACATGACTATCAAGAGCAATTTGGCCATAACTTCCTCAAATTAGCTCCAAATGAACCCAAACCAAAAGTATTTGAACCATAAAACTAAACCCTAACTTTTTCAATGACTTCCCTAGTCATACTAGGTCATACAAATCTGTACATACATGTTTTCTTGTTGTAAAATAGTAAAAATCTATAGATTACTAACATTAAAAATGCTATAACTTTTGCAAAACCTAATGGAAATTAGTGAGACCACTTGTAAAAGAAAGGGGATCCAATCCTCTATCACCTTCAATCAAGTAAAAATAATTTGATGAAAATTACAACCCATACAAAGCAAAAGAATAGTAAAAATTGTGGGAAATACACTGTAAATAAGGGTTTCATTAGTCAAATTCATCATTGATCATTTCTCCCACTCCCAAACTCGAGTTAGAAGGTTGTATTTATACATTCTTGATCATATCAATTACTTCAACCACCCACCTAATCATTTTGTTAACAAAAATCACTTTTGACAACCTTTGCAAAGTTGTTTGACAACTTTTGTGCAACATGACAACATTTTTTGCAACTTTTAAAATATTTGACCCATGGACCTAAAAATTTCCAAAATGGATCACCATGATCCCAAATTGTCTCAAATGACCTTATTAGACTCAAAAACATCTAAGAAACCTAAAAACAAAGAAATGACAAAATGCCCAAAATGACACCCTATGATGCTCTTGCATCAATTTCTTTAGTCTCTACATATTGTTAGTTGACCTTTTTTTATTATGGCGTGGTTTGTCATATATTAAAGGTTATACACCATGAAATTATGAATATATTAGCTTTTTTTTGTAAAGCATTTAATATAAAGATATTAATGATAATAATATATATAAAGGTTATTGACAAAAACTTGCATTATATTTGCATGTCTAACTCATTATATTGAGAGTAAAATATATTCGATTCTTTGTTTTTAACTTACAATTGTGTATGGATTGGCTTTGGTTCTCGAATATCAATCAAAAGAGAATGATGGATTTGAAATTCCTTAATTAATTCAACTCTAGATATAGTTATAAAAGTTAAGCATTGTCTTTTTGTTTTACCAATATCAATTGTTTCTTTATTGAGTGTTAACCATTGAAATTTATGTATTGTAATTGCTCATGTAATGGATGGCAGTATTTCTCATCACTTAACTAGTGACATAGATAATATATGTATAATTTCATGTCATTTTGGTTCCATGATGGATCATTGTAAGTATCAAATCTCACTGCCATGTATAAGGGTAAATGAGGTGGTTTAGAGTCAATTGTGTATGCAATATTTACTACCTCTCTAAGAGATCCATTTACAAGACCTATTTAAATCGATAATATTTTTGTTAACATGATTTGTCAGCCTTTACATAGTAGTTCTTGGAGAAGTTGGTCAACATCATTATTAATGTTTGATTTTATGTTTGGTTATTATTGCAACACTAAGTGCAACAATGATATTCAGTACTATAAACATCTTTTGTTGTGTAAGATTGCTAAATCATTTGTAGAAATAGTTGCATTATGTAAGGAAACTCAGGTGCGGAAATAACTTCCTACGCTAATCTCTATAGGAGAGTATTGTGCAAATTCTTATAAATCCTTACAATTTCAGATTCGTTAACTACTTTAACAAAGATATTGCAACCACATACCATGCATATAGAAAAATAGAGAATGACACAATGATATACCCTAGGGAAACCTTTCGGTAAAAACCCCAGCACTCCAAAACCTGCACAATGTATTGATCAAAACTATTACAACTTACAATACACTTGCAATGCAAGTTCTTTCAGAAGATTTCTAAACCCTTGAAGACAAATCACGACAGCATAAAACATTCCAACAATACACTCGCATCATGTCTCTTCACAACCCTAAAAAAGCTTATATCATGCGCTTCACCTTTTAGGGCTACTCCCAAAGATAGCCATATTAGGGTTTTACCATTCTCCGAGAAAATAGGAACCCCCAAAAAAATTTCAAGGCGATGCCCCGAACCCCACGATTGGGGACGAGTGTACAGTACTCAAATTTATCAGTTGCCACATGTCTTCACCTGTCATTGAATCTTCTTGACATAGCTCTTACGTGTCATAGGAATCCGTCATAACCGTTTTAGCCATGATCTCCTTACACACAATTCAAGATGTTGACACATCAACATTATTTGCAAGAAATACATTTTACAAAACAAATAATAAGAATAGGAATTATCCAAGGTTGAGACACCTTATTCCTAACACATTAGGTGGTCAAAGTATTTTTATTCATCTATTTATGGTAATATGTGTGTAAGTCATTAGTAATTTTCAATCTTGTTCAAGTTTTTATGTATTACACATGCTTTTTAATGTTCAACAAAATTCAATTTGAGTTTGAGTATTAATTTGTTGATGGAAAGCTATTAGTTACATTGAATTGTTGTCATAGGAATTTGGCATCTAGGTATGATGCATAAATAGGCTTGTCCATAACATGTGGTAGTTGTCTCAAGTTGCCCACAAGAATGATAGATGTGGCACCAATTCATCAGTATTGTTGGTCGGGAAAATTTTCACTCAACCTACTATCTATTTTCAATAGTAACTTTGGTTCTATGAAGTTTATATCATGTATGAGGAGGTACTTCATGTCTTCTTGAAATACTATTAATGATTATTCCTTTAACAATTGTATTTGTTTTTAGGGACTCAAGCTCCTGATGTTGAAGTTGTTGGTTCTAGTCATACAAATTCAATGGTAGCTTCTGATATGGTTAATGTAGGTGTTTCCACTAATTTTTTCCCATCTCTTGATGGGTTAAATCATGTGCTTGATAAAGCTTCTTCTTCTCTTGTTGGTACTACTATTGTTGTTTCCTTGCTGGATTGTTCCAAGGTTTCATTTGGTGAGTCTGCTTTTGCTGGCTCCGTCGGCCCTACTGTGACTTCCTCTTTGGTTGTTGCTAGTTCTGGGATTGATTTGGGCTTTGGGACTCTGTTGGTTGAGCCTGTGCAGTGTGGTGGATCCTTAATGGGTGTTAGGAATTCGGTTTCAGGTTCCTTGTGTTGGTAGGAAGAGGTTGCTAAAGTGGAAGAAGGATGGGTCATGGTTAAAAGTAAATCCTCCAAAAGATCCCCGCCTTCTTTTGATATGACTCTTTGGTCCCATAAGAAGGGGACCTAAGGAAAATCTTAATGTTGGTTTTATCTTTGGGCTGTTGATTTTCAAAGTCTTATCTTTGGTAGCGTTCTTTTGTGTATTATTTGAGGGGAATGGCCTTTGGTTCTGGCTGGTATGTTGTGTTTAGGGAACTTTAATGCTTTATCCTAAGTTGTATTTTTGTACAGGGTTTTGGTGCCCCTTTAAAACCAGTTTTGTCATTAATCGAAAACAATTACATTGGTTTTATTAGAATCTTCATAGTTGAATGTATAGTTAAGACATGCATGTTGAATACAACAAATCATATATGAGAATTAACAAGGGTGGGTTATGTTTTTTGTGATATTAAACTCTAAAGTTCATGCCTGGTGTAATGAACTAAATATGAATTTTTTGTACTCATTGCTCTTTGAATAGTAATTTGCAAGGGTTTAAGATTTTATAGTATTTTTTAGTAATGTTATGTGCTAATTCTTGCTTGGGAGATAGTGGATATGCAAAACTGTTTATATCTAATGTGGATTAGTCATCTTGCTAGGTTATCTTGTTTGTGCTTCTAAAATATTGTGATCTCATGTGAATGTGGAGATATTGAATGCTCTTTTTCATTTGCTGATATTATCAAAAATCACACCTACCAAGCATTTCAAGGGATTTTATATGTCTACCACTAACAAAAGCCCATTTGTGATAGCAACTACAATTCATTCATTTCTATTGCATCTCTAATTTTTTTATTGTTATCAACAACCTCAACCTCTTCATGGTTAACCTCTACATCAATTATGTGATTGACAAGCCAAATGCATAGTATTTATTTAGATTCATGTCCTTCTAATTTGTAACAATTACACTTTTATGAGATATGTATCTATGGAAATCTCATGAAAATACTTATAGAGAAGTAGCTCAATCTAATAGAATGTTTTTAAATGTTTTAAATCCTCATTTGGAATAGTATATAATCGAGTAAATACATCAAAATTACCTAATTTTTCTTATATTTCTACTTACTATTAGAATCTGAAAAGATGAATAACCAAAAATAACTAGTGCAAATAGATAAAAATAAAAGTATGAATGTAAATCATACAAGACCATAATAACAACACAAAGTTAGCCTCTAAGAGAGAACTACAAAATCTAAAGAAGAAAAATAGCATTAGGAGAATGCAAGAGAAGAATTTGTAGAATGTAATAGAATGAATGACAAGACTAGCTATGAGTGAGAATATATAATTTTTGTGCAATTTTTATTAATTTAATCCTCATAATCCACCTCCACCCTACTGTAAAAAATACAAAAAAAATTGATGAAAACACATTGAGTTATACCAATTTGTGTTTTTGCAGTGTAGTCATTTTGTGTGGAGAAGAGTCAAAGCATTGGTGGATGTCATTAAAATTCATTCACATACATTCACTCATTTATTTATTTTATTGTTGTCTTTAATTGCATATACATAAAAAGGTATAAAAACTATTATATTGATAGAATTTTTTAATTTGTGTTGTCGAAGATTCCATCATTTAGGCGAATTCAACAACTCTTTTGTAGAAGATTCAACATCGCCATCATTTAGGTAACCACAACAATATTTTGTTGTTACACCAAGTGCCCTTCAACTATTGATAGAAACTTACATATAAGAAAACATGTTGAAGAATAAAATTTGATATGTGTATAGAAGATACATTGACACCAATTAAGGTGACTTTAACAAAGGCTCATTTCCAGTTTGCTCACTGTAGGTAAGGATCACTAGCAATTTTCTCACTGTAGGTAAGGCTCACTGCCAATACAAAAAGGTGCACTGTTAGAGTATAATAAATAAAAAGAATCCACTACTAGAATCATTGTCACCAACAATTAGCAACACATGAATGATATTACAGTCTACTATAGGTTACACAAATTCACATACATATCAATAAAAAGATCTTCCCTTATCAAATTCACATTCATTTGACATATTGATCGCATCCATCATCAAGTAGAATCTTCACTCTCTTATACCATGTCATACCACCAAAAATAACTAAGTCAACCTAATATATTTTAAATAGGTCACATCGAAGCATTCCCATGGTGGTAAGAAATGAAACGTGGAGCACACAGATTCTCCTCACTCAATTCAACACGCCTTGTACACAACATCACACTAAATAGTCACCGTGATATTCAAAACCAAGAAATAGGATTTGTATATTAGAATACAAACACTTGAACTGAAGCTCAACGACCACCTTCTAGATAGGGCCAAACCCAAACAAATGAACTAGATTATGTTGCAAGATGAATGCGACCAACATGAACTTGACTAAAGATAGATCTTCACAACACAACATCCAAAGCACACTACATCAGATCACCAAAGCATCAACTCCACATCTAAGCATATGATATTTTGACATCAATGACAACAACAATATCAATATCACATTCCAACAATCTCCCCTTTGTTATTGATGAGAACATTCATCAATAACAAAGAAAACAACCCATTGTCAAGTGATATCATCATCTGCAACCTTTGGACTTATCCCCCTTTGACAACAATGACAAAGGGTCAAAAATCCCCCTTACAAACTCACTTTTCTCCCCCTAAGAGGAAGATGCCAACAACTTGTCTAGAAAAGAGTAAGCATGAAATACTCTAGACCAATGCACACACCAGTGCAATCACTGAACACTAGGAAGGGGTAGAACCCCTAGCTTCTGCCTAAGATGCTCAAAAGTATCCTTACGAGATGGTTTTGTAAACATATATGCAATATGCTCCTTTGTAGGTACATATTCAAGTCTAACCTCATTTTCCAACACCTTCTCCCTTAAGTAATGATATCTAATGGATATGTATTTTGTTCTAGAATGTTGTACCGAATTCTTAGAAATACTTATAGTATTGGTAATATCACATATAATTGAGATTGATTCATCAAATATTATACCAATATTCTTCAAAGTTTATTTCATCCACAATACCTAAGTGCAACATGAGGATGTTGCAATGTATTCATATTTAATTTTAGATAGTCTTATATAATATTTCATTTTACTTGACCATGCAACCAATTAGGAGCCAACAAAATAAGCTCTACCACTAGTACTTTGCAGGTTATCAATACATCCAACCCATCAACATCACTGTATAAGTTGTCAAAGTGAAATTTGAGTCCTTTGGACACCATAATCTAAAATATTTTGTACCCTTCAAATATCTAAATATTCTCTTTATTACCATAACGTGTGATTGTTTCAATTCTTGTTGAAGTCTAGCTACTAAGCAAATGTCATACATAATATTTGGTCTAGTAGTAGTCAGTCAAGTATAGCAAACCTCCAATAGTTGACCAGTACTTATTTGCACCAGATTTTAGTGAGTCATCTTCTTTAGTCAGCTTACATCTGGTAATAATAGGTGTACATATGGGATTAGAGTTCTCTAATCCAAACTTCTTCAATAACTCTCTCGTATACTTAGACTGAGAAATGAAAATTTCTTTATTTTTCTAATTTACCTGCAACCCAAGGAAAAAATCAACTCACAAAACATAGACATCTTGAATTCCTTTTGCAAATTTGATGCACAAATCATCTTTTCATCCAAAAATTATGTCATCAACATAAAACACAACAATCAAGATCTGATATGAATAAAATTTTTAATACAATTTTTTGTCAACAGATCTCTTCTGAAATCCTTTTCCAATCATATACTTATCTAATCTTCCATACCAGGCTCTAGGTAGCCGCTTCAAATCATACAATACTTTCTTCAACCTTCAAACAACATCTAGATCCTTTTTAGACTTGAATCCCTATGGTTTCTCAATGCAGACTTCTTCCTTCAGTTCTCTATTCAAGAATGTTGACTTAACATGCATCTTGTAAACTTTGAAATCTTTAAATGCTTCAAATTCTAAGAATATCTAGATTGCTTCCAATTAGGCAACAAGGGCACAAGTTTCAGCAAAATCAATACCTTCAATCTAATTGTAACACTTGAAAACTAATCTTGCCTTTTTTCTCATTACCTTTCTATTTTCATTCAGCTTGTTTAGGAATACCCATTATGTGCCAATCACATTTTTGTCATCCGGCCTAGGCACAAGTCCTTAGTCTAATGTCTCTCTATTTGATCAAGTTCTTCTTCCATTTATCTTACCTAATTTTAATCATTTCATTCTTCTTCCACAGTCTTTGGTTCAATCTCCAAAAGTAGACATATCAATACTTGTTCCTAATTTTCTCTACTTCTTGTAATGATACCTTTATTCTTATCTCCTATAATCTAATTTTTAGAGTGATTTTTCTATACATACCTTGGAGTCTTAGTTGTAGATGTTGGAGTTTTCTTTGTCTCTTCTTCTTCTTTCTTGTCTTCTTTTCCTTTATCTTTTGTGTTAGATTCACATTCAATATGTTTGTTAAAAAATTTCTGAATATCTTAATCAACCTTCACATTTGCACTTTCAACTATCTTGATTAGTCTTTTTTTGTAACATCAGTATGCTTTTCTCTTTGTAGAATATCTCAAAAATATGCCTTCATCAGCTTTGTTGTTGAACTTTCCAAGATTGTCTTTATCTCTCCGAATATAGCACTTGCTTCCAAAATCTTGAAGTATTTCACTATAGAAACCCTTCCATGCCATATCTCATATGATGTCTTGTCATATTTCTTCTGGTAGACAATTATGTTAAGTGTATATACTATTGTATGTATTGCTTCTCTCCAGTAAACCTCCAATAAACCTACTTCCTTGATCATTGTCCTTTTTGCTTCTTGAACCGTCCAATTCATCCTTTCCACTGCACTATTATGTTGTGGTGTTCTAGGAGTTGATAATTGTCTTTTAATGCCATGTTTGTTACAAAAAAAATTAAATTTATCATAAGTAAATTATCCTCCTTTATCAGATCTCAAACACTTAATCTTTCCACCAACTTCATTTTCAACTCTTTCTTTAAATATCTTGAATTTCTCAAATGCTTTTGATTTCTCTCTTAAGAATGCAACCCAAGATAATATAGAATACTCATCAATAAAAAGAAAAAAATCTCTCACCTTGTAAGCTTCTTGTTCTGGTAGAACCACATAGGTCAGTGTGCACAAGTATCCAACAAACTAGTGACCGGTAGACAAATGACATTTTCCTTTGAATGACTCTCTTGTATACTTTCCTTCTTGATATCCCTTACATATAACATTATCTAGTTTACATAGTCTTGACAAATCTCTTAATGCACTCATTGAACTTATCCTTACCAAGTTGTCAAAATTTATGTGACACATCCTTAAGTGCCAAAGCTAGTTCTCATTGGTCTGAGATAATAATAAACTCTATGTAGTTCCTTCTAGTTGATATATGTTTCCTCCTATTCTTTTTCCAACTACAATAATAGATCTGGACTTCTTTCAGATCTCACGACCATTATCTTGAAACACAACATTGTATCCATTTTTCACACATCTTTCCAACACTCAAAAGATTATGATATAAACCCTTCACATAGTTATCATTTTCAGTGTTATGCTTTCCATAAAAAGTAATAGAACCAATTCCAACAATCTATGTTGCCTTATCATCACCAAATCTAACAAGACCTCTATCATATTTCTCAAGTTTCACAAATTCTATTTCATCACTAGTCATATGATTTGAACATCCACTATCAATCAACCATTCATTCTTATTCCTTCTAACAAATAATGAAGTCTCAGTGTTATCATCAAAATCTAGGCAAATGTTAGAAAGGTCAAATCTAGGTTTTTCTTACTCTACCAAAAATAGATAGTCCTCCTGATTTGATTCATCATTTGATATACTAGAATTTTCATTAACATAATAGGCCTTCTTATTGAACTTATTAAACTTTTGTCTTATTCCATTTTCTAGACACCTAGTTGCTAAATGACCAATATTTCCACACCTAAAGCATTTAAGGGGTAACATACCTTTGGATTTTCCAATACCTTTCTTCAACTTCCTTGTAAATTTTGTTTCCAATTCATTTGAACTATCATCATCCAAATCTTCCTCTATCTTTGTGGATTTAAAGGATATCTCAAATCTATTCTTTTCTTTTCCAAATTTCCTCAACGCAAACATTGTTAGGGTGTCAAACAATTATTCTTTGGTAAACTTCTTTGGATCATAAACATCCTTAATAGCTAAAATCTTGTCACTATATCTCTTTGATAAGGTCATCAATATCTTCCCATAACATCTTCCTCAGTAAGAGTGCAACCTTGATTCTTGACTTCATTCACAACACAATCAACCCTCTGAAAGTAGCTTGCAATATCTTCACTTCTTCCATTCTCAAGTTCTCATATTGATGCTTAGTTGTTAACTTCTTAGATAACTTGTCTCTATCATTTCCTTCATAAACCTCTTTCAACTTTTCCTAAACTTCATAAGCATTATTCAATGAAATAACCTTTGTCAACTTAGTTTTTGATAAAAAACTTAAAATTGCATATCTTGTTTTCTCATTCTCCTCATAGACTGTAATCTCATATGCAATAGTAGGGTCATTCTGAGGTGCAACATATTTCATCTCAACAACTTTCCAAGTAGTGTAACTAATAGAAATCATGTAACCTCTCATCTACACTTTCCAGTATTGTAATCGGATCCATTAAACACAAGAATAGTCAATTTACGCACCATTGAATCTACCTCAAGCGGTTAAGCTCTCTCCAAGGAACCAAAGCTCTGATACCAATTTTTGAACAAGTCAAATAACTGAGAGGGAGGGGGGGGGGGGGGGGGGGGGGTTGAATCAGTTATAATAATAAAAATTCCTTAACCTTAATTAATCTAGTGAACACTTAAAGCAATCTGAAACTTAAAACATATATGATTGAAAGCACAAAACACCATACACCATAAATACAAGAATTTACATGAAAAACCAAGATGGAAAAAAAAACCACAAAGAAACTTATTCTCATGAATAAAAAATTGGTTAAGGTGACACCAATTAAGGTGATTTTTACAAAAGATCAATGTTGGTTTTCTCACTGCAGGTAAGGCTCACTACCAATACAAAAAGGCTCATTACTAGACTATAAGAAATGAAAAGAATCCACCACTAAAATCACTAGAGAAACAATCAACAACACAAGAATGATGTTACAATCTACTAATGGTTGCACAAACTCACATACACATTAATACAAAAATCTTCTCTTGTCGGATTCACATTCATTTTGCATATTACTCACATACATCATTGAATAGAATCATCGGTCTCTTATATGATGCCATGCCCCAAAAACAACTAAGTTGGCTTAATAAAATTTGAAATAGGTCACACTAAAGCATTCCCGTAGTGGTAAGGAATGAAAAGTGAACCACATAGATTCTCCTTGCTCAATTCAACATGCCTCGCACACAACATCACACTACACATTCATTGTAATATTCAGAACCAAGAAATAGGATTTATACATTATAATGCAAACACTTGAATTGAAGCTCAACAACCACTTTATTGATAGGGCCAAACCCAAAGAAATGAACCATATTATGCTTCAAGATGAATGGGACCAACACAAATATGGCTATAGATAGATCTTCACAATACATCATTCAGAGAACACTACATTGAATAAAAAGAGCATCAAATCCACATCTAAGCATAAGATATGTTGACATGATCAATGACAACAACAATATCAACAATTCTCCATCGGATCAACAAAGCATCAAATCCACATCTAAGCATAAGATATTTTGACATAAATGACAACAATATCAACATCACATTCCAACACATTCTCCATGTCTTCTTGAAATACTATTAATGATTGTTCCTTTAGAATATGCATTTCTTTATTGGAATCTCAATAATTGAATGTTTAGTTAATACATGTATGTTGAATGAAACAACTCATATATGAGCAATAAAAAGGATGTGTTATGTTTTTGGTGATGTTAATCTCCAAAGTACATGCCTAATGTAATGAATTAGATAAGATATTTTTGTATTCATTGTTCTTTGAATAGTAATTTGCAAGGGTTTCTTGAATAAATTTTTGTAGTGTTCTTTAATAATGTAAGTGCTAGTTCTTTCTTAGGAGATAGTGGATATGGTGAATTGTTCATGTCTAATGTGGATTATTCATCTTGTTGGGTTATATTGTTTGTGTTTATAAAATATTGTGGTCTCATGTAAATGTGGAGATATAGTATGTTCATTCCATTTGTTGATATTACAATGCAAACACTTGAACTGAAGCTCAACAACCACTTTCTAGATAGGGCCAAGCCCAAAGAAATAAACCACAATATGTTTCAAGATGAATGGGACTAGCACAAATATGGCTACAGATAGATCTTCACAACACATCATTCAAAGCACACTACATCGAATAAAAAAAGCATCAAATTTGTATCTAAGCATAAGATATGTTGACATGATCAATGACAACAACAATATCAACAGTGCTCCACCGGATCAACAAAGCATCAAATCCACATCTAAGCATAAGATATGTTGAGATCAATGACAAACATTAATGAAAACAATATCAACATCACATTCCAACACATTCTTCATGTCTTCTTTAAATACTATTAATGATTGTTCCTTTAGAATATGCATTTCTTTATTGGAATCTCAATAATTGAATGTTTGGTTAAGACATGTATGTTGAATGCAATAACCCGTATATGAGCAATAAAAAAGATGGGTTATATTTTTGGTGATGTTAATCTCCAAAGTACATGCCTAATGTAATGAATTAGATAAGATATTTTTGTATTCATTGTTCTTTGAATAGTAATTTGCAAGGGTTTCTTGAATAAATTTTTATAGTGTTCTTTAATAATGTAAGTGCTAGTTCTTTCTTAGGAGATAGTGGATATGGTAGATTGTTCATGTCTAATGTGGATTATTCATCTTGTCAGGTTATATTATTTGTGCTTATGAAATATTGTGGTCTCATGTAAATGTGGAGAGTATGTTCATTCCATTTGTTGATATTATCAAAATTGCATCTACCAAGAATTTCAAGGGAATTTAGATTTTGAGGTCACTAGTAAAACCCATGTGTGATAACAAATCCCATTCATCCATCTCTATTATGTTTATTTCTATACTATTATCAATACATTCATCTTCTTCATGGTTAACCTCTACAACAATAATGTGATCAATATGCCATACATAGTAATTATTTATATTTGTCTCCTAATTTGTAATAATTACATTTTTATGACACATGTATATGTGGCAATCTCATGAAAATACTTGTAGAGAAGTAGCTCACTCTATTAGAATATTTCAAAATATTTGAAACCATCATTTGGAATCATATATAATCAAGTAAAGATGTTACTAATTACCTATTGCTTCTTAACTTCCCACTTACTGTTAGAAAGATTAATAATTAAGAATAACTAGCGCAAATGAATAAAAATAAAAACATGATTGTAAATGATACAAGATCATGATGATAATACAAAATTAGCCTCAAAGAAAGAAATGAAAATTCTAAAGAAGCGCAATAACATTAGGAGAACACAAGAGAAAAATTGATGCAGGAGCATCCTAGGATTCTTGGAAATCCTGTATCAACCAAAAATATGTTTGTCTTTGAAGGTAGATTGTTAATTTTGATATTGGTTTGGTGGAGTTCTTGCTCAGTTTGGGAGATTGGTTGCTTGGTTTGGGAGATTGGTTGCTCGGTTTCTATGGTTACCGGGGTGATTGGTCTTTGAAGAATGCTTAGTGACTGAAGGCGTCAGTTCACTGGCGCTCGGCAATAACTGTGTTCCTTGGTCATGCTTGGCATGGTCGGTCGACTGGTGCTCAGTTATTTCCTCTATTGCTCGGTGTTCTTGCTTATTGACTAGATTGTTTTTGTTAGATCGGCTTGGCCGACTGGTGCATTTAATTTGGGTCACGCTCCTCATGTTATGGATTGACCGTTGGATGTGTGGGGACATTGCATTCTTCTATGTGGATCTGATGACCGTTTGGGGCCATTTTTGAGAGTTTATTTATTTTGTAAGGCTATGTGAGAGTCGATTGATGTTTTAGCATTTAATATTTGTTTGTAAGGGTTAATTGTTTCATTAGTCAACTTGTGGTTGGGAATCAGTATTTATAGGATGCTTGAGTAGATGTTTAGGGCATCAGATTGTTGGAGGAAGATTAGTATCCTGTGAGCTTAGGAGCAGGAAGATTGCTTAGAAGTTTGAGTACAAGTTCAGATCTTTCCTAGGTGCCTACCAGTGTGCTGTGTGTTACAGACCTGGGCTAGCTGAATGCTGATGTTGTGGAAAAGATTTGGATCTTGCGAGATCTTGTAGACTGTTACTTGCATTGTAATTGGTTGTAACCGGGAAGGCCTTACAACCCGACACATTGCATGTAATCGGTGATTTGATGAATAAAGATTTTTGTTTAAATTCAGATCTGGTGTTGTTATTATGTATTTTCGCTGCATATTGGTTTGGTTGCAAGGTCAGTAAGTCCTTAATTAGATCCACCAGCCTTGAATACATTAAAAATCTACAAAAATCAATCACAATGAAATAGAATGAAATGACAAGACTAGCTAGGAGTGAGTATGTGTAGAAAATGAGAGAGGGGAGAGGTGGCAAGTACAACCAATGGGATGAGACTATTATAATAGCCTAAAAAAGACAAGTGTGAATCACATGGAAGATGTCAACACCTTGTACCTACTCACACTAATTGTCACTTTATTATTCCTAAGCAAGCTTAATTAAAAGTGTAGGAAAAACCTATGAATAGGAAAATAAGTAACCAAATAGGAAATAAAAAACATACACTAACATCCCCCTCCCCCCTTTAACCCCCCTAAGCGCAATGTAGGTGGGTGAAAAGATGACAAGTCTTGATCAATGATGACATAATAAATACCCATGTACAAGAAACCCCCCCAAAAGAGAAACCCCCCTTCCCCCCACCCAAATAGAGAGAGAAAATCCCTCAAAAAGAGAGAAAACTTCCCAAAAGAGCTAGAGTAAAGAGGACTAAGAAGCCACCCCAACCCAAGTGGACACCTTCTGCAATCCAAAAAAATCTTGCAAATGAAGGAACTTTCTCTCAATGAAGGGTTTAGTGAAGATGTCTACAATCCTCAATCTAATGTAGGGTAGTACTTGAACCCCTGAATGTAGTGCATGTAGATCTCAATGTATTTGGTTTTTTGACAATGGACTGAATTGTAAGAGATGTGTACAATACTCTAGTTGTCGCAAAAGATGATTAT